>CM062807.1:458144483-458179483 GCA_031772625.1 Pinus tabuliformis
GGGGGGGTGATGAGGCATGGAGGATTCATGAATAGGCGATAGCAGAGCCAGAGTAGAAACTAAGAATGCATGAAGGGAAAATTTGGAAATGAAGATGAAGAGGAGGAATATAAAACAATCGTCTGGGTGGGGGACTTAGCCATTAGATGCAGGAAATTTGAATTAAATTTAAATTACTGGTAGGCGATCTAGAAACATACTAATGAATGTTGTGATCTAATAGAAAATTTAATGGTAGAAGGAAGTATTGTCAAGAATTGGAAGACATATTTGGTAAATAACTCTGACATGACTGAGAATAATGGAAAATAAGACAAGTATTAATGACACTGATAAGAAAAAATATGACAAAATATCCCTGACCACAATGGGTTGTGGTGGGTCACAACTAGAAAAACATCAAACTTGCAGAAAGGACAAAAAACACAAAAACTACTAACTTGTCATAAGACTTATTGAAGCTACTACCCTAAATACTACTTATTACTATCACAAGGAGACGACACATTATTTCAAAGGCGGAACAAAAAATAGGGTTTCATGTTAGCGCTATTCACCCATGCAGAGAACATCATATCATCAAGTTGAGAAAGTTGAACAACACTAGAATATTTGATTTCCACAACATAAAAGGGACCCAACCAATGCATTTGAAGCTTACCAGGATGCTTGTGATACTTTTTGTCATAGAGAAATACTTGATTGCCCATAAAAAAAGTTTTTTTTTTTTATTATGTCGATTGTGCCAAGCCTTTTGGCACTTCTTCTGAATAGCTTGATGAAAATGAGCAAGAAATAAAGACTCATCCAATTGCAATAAGTCACACACTCATTCAGGAATGGACTCATCTTCATACATTCAAGTTGCTTGAGAAATAAAAAGATTAGGAACAATAAACTCAATAGGAACAATAATTTGTTTTCCATAAACTAGTTCAAAGGGAGTATACTGGTGCAACAGTTTGACTGTAGTTCAGTAGGCCCACGAAGTAGCAGGAAATCATTCATCCCAATCATCTATTTTTGTGGAACAAATCTTGGTAAGCCCTTTCTCTAAAATTTTATTAAAAGATTCAAGAGTCCCATTAGCATACAGATGATAAGGAGTGCTATTATGATGTTGTATCATGAAATTATGCATTAGAGCCTAAATGGTTTCATTAATGAAATGGGAAATTGGATCACTGGTAAGTCTTCATGGGCAACCAAATCTGGTAAAAATGTTTTCAAAGATAAATCGAGCAGCTGTATCAACAATGTAATATTTAACCAAAGTAGCTTCTGCCAATTAAGTTAAATAATCTGTTGCGGAAATGATATATCAAGCGTGTGAATGACAAGAAAGATGGTGGATATGCCCAATAAAATACACAACCCATTTTTCAAAAGTAGCAAGAGCTTGTACTAGATGCAAGGGTATTTCATCACGACGTGATAGTCGGCCAACCTATTAACAAACATCGTAAGCCTTGGCATATTCTTTTGCATCCTTAAAGAGAGTAAGCCACCAAAGGTAAGCTTGAATGACCTTTCGAGAAGTATCTTTCCCTCCAACATGACATTCCCATAATACACCTTCACATTCATGATCAAGGATACAATGGAGAAAAACTTGATTAAGTCCCATCTTATATAGTTGTCCCATAATAAGTTGATATTCTGCCGCTTTGACCAAAAAATGTTTCTTTTGCACACTATCATAATCAGAAGGGAATTAAAATGAAATAAGAAAAGTGGTAATATCTTCTAAGTAATCAAGGTCATCTTCAATATGAAACAAATGAGCATCTGATAACTAGTCGTCAATTGATCCCCTCGATTCTCTTGACTCTAACCTGGAAAAAATGTCTGGCCCCACATTAGATATTCCTGACTTGAAAATCACCTCAAAATTAAACTTTAAATAACAATAACCAATGAAAAATTCTTCCCTCAAGCACAAGTTTGTTCACTAAATATTTCAACGTAGAGTGATTCATGAAAAACTTGAATGGACCTCCCAAAAAATAATGTCATAATTTTTGGAGAGAATAAACCATAGCTAAATATTCCCATTCTGTAGTAGTATAATTATTCTCTACGTCGGAAAGTTTCCTACTTGCAAAGTAGATAGGATGATCCAAGTTTCCTTCACCTAGTTGCTTTAGTATAGCTCCAAGGGAATTCTGAATGCATCAACATGGACATGTAATTTCTTATTCCAGTCAGTGTAAACCAAGATAGGTGCACTGTCAATATTCTCCTTCAAAGTATCAAATTCAACATCACATTCATGAACCCGCAAAAAGCGTTCATATTTCTCTAAAATATTCTCAAGAAGTGTTGTGATTGAGGCATAATTTATTATAAACATGCGATAATAACCAATATGTCCCAAAGTCGACCGCAACTGTAAGAAAAAAGTAGGTGGAAACATATTTAGTATTACCACAACCTTAGTAGGGTCCACACATACTCACTCCTTATAGATGATATGCCCCAATAAATATCCAAAAGGCACAACAAAAATGCATTTCTTCAAGTTCAAAGATATTTGAAGTTATCTGCATCCATCAAACATAACCCTCAGCAAGCTAGCATGTTTCTTGAGCAAGATATAGACAATCCAATCTCCATATAAACTTCAAGAAACTTATGTATGTGTTCACGGAAAGCAACAATAACAATTCACTAAAAAACAACTGGGGCATTCTTCAACCCAAAGGGCATAACATTGTAAGCATAGGATCGCCATTCAGTAGTGAAGGTGGTCTTCTTCTTATTTTCTTCCACAATGCAAACTTGATGATACCCAGAGAAAAAATTTGTAAAATAATGGGACTTATTACCCCCATCATTATCCAAGACTTCATCACTAAAATAAGTTGGAAACAAGTCATGCACACATGCAATGTTGAGATTGCGATGGTCAATACATCTTCAAATTTCCTTTGAATCCTTCTTATCCTAAATGACAATGGGAATTATTTACTCAACTTCATGAAACGGAAATATAATGCCAGTAACTAGAATTTTGTCAATTTCCCTCTTCACTATCCTCTTGACTCGCAGATTCAATCTATATGGTCAATGATTAACTGGTTTCACATTTGGCTTTAGTGCGATTTTCATTTCTCCCAAGTTCCCTTTTATCCCCTTCAATTCTAGGACATAGCAAGGGAATAGATCCTCATTTTCTTTAAGAAGGTCAAATATTTCTTGAGTGGTCTAGTCATCCTAATAATCCCCAATAGAAGCAAGCTTCAGCTTATCGTCGGCCCCAATATGCATCTTCTTCAACTTGAGAGGCTCCAGATGTGGAGCATCATGTACAGGATCATCTTTTATTGTTCGTTCTCCTTCAGACTCTTTAAAGGAAAAATATTGTAGCTCCTATAGGTCATCATCCATATCATTATTAACTTTACTGTGAACAACAAATTCATGAAATCCTAAGTCAAATTCGTGTGCAAATTATCCATACCTGCCTCATTTTGCTAAAATATCCCCACCTAAAAAAAATACTCCCCTGATGGCTCTAAGGGCTTGTGCTATCTTTTCAATAGTGTTAGAGAATGAAAAGTAATCTTTTCATCAGTGTTAGAGAATTAAAATCAATGTACAGAACTGGATAGACAACACCTCCCAATTTTCTTTTCTCGTTTAAACTCCTCCTGCAAAAACCAAGCTTGCAAAATGCTTCCCAAAGAATGGATAAATAAATGTGGCCATATTCAACTGTTAGGCCATCAACCTGCCATATGGAACAACAATGCACAACATGTTCTTGGGGGCAGGTACGACCATCATAAATGGGGATTTTTCTTAGAATCTCATTTGGTGGAAGACACCAATAAATCAAAACAACCTTAGTTGTGTTCCAATCTTGAAGCTGATCTTGATGGGCTTCCCACCACCTTGTGGGGTTGTTTTCAGAGCTACATTCATTAAAGGAATCTTTTGACTTTCCTCTATACAAGAATCAATTTCTTTAATAAAATTGACAACATTATTAGCATTGAAAATAGTATACTCACATACCTTAGTACCAATCCAACAAACACATTGAATAATGGCACAATGTTAAGAACTAAGTTCATGAGCACCTTGCTGGAAATATTCCATCATAGCCTTGAAGCCAACTTTGGTACTTTGAATACTAAACCAATTGATAGATCCAGATGTTGTGGGATTAATATATTATTATCACCTCCCAACAGTGATGTGGTATAATTGATACAACACATTAGGTGACTCAACCTTGTTGACCGATTCAGTGAATCTCAGGCCTTGATAAGAATCAAGTGGTTGTATAATGTGCATACCATCCACCTCAAAAGTCATAGTTGATGAGCCCCAATTTTTGGTACAATTTGGGCTCATTTGGCCTACTTGCTTTGCTCAAACCATTCATTTTTTATTGCTTATGCATTCATTTCTTGGTTTATTCGTGTTGTTTGTAGGAAGAAGGGTAGGCATTCTATCTACGTGACTAATACATGATGATTTCAGGTTTTTGGCATTAAAGGGAGCAAAGACCACGAAAAAGGAGACAAGGAGACAATGAGGTGGCACTGCTGGTTTTTAGGAGAGGATGTCCACAGTCTTGGGGACCTTCCTCGTGATTCCCACCATAGCTCCGAGCTCCAACCAATCTCCCCACCGAGCTTAGAGGCAGCCAACTGTTCTACAGGAACAGCAGTTATAACTGTTCTACAGGATCAGCAGTTTAACCTTCAGTTGGACAGCCGAGCTCCACAAATCAAGGACACCTGTTGGATGATCATTTTGCATAAATACTAAGGCCGTAGCCTTGGATAGAGGCTTTTTGAACTTTTGTATTACTCTTGCAATTTGGAAGTACGAGCTACAGCTCGGTGTTTGTTCCTTTTGTAAGCCAGTTTTGTCATGACATCAAATTTTCGTTTATGAATAAAGGCAGGCAGATTTTGATCTCATTCTGAGTTTCTAAGGGAGCTATAGCTCTCAGGTTAGGGCCCAACCTGAGAGCAATAGATCTCCTCGGTGTTGTAATGTTATTTGCATTTCGTTCCAGCACTTTGAGTCTTTACTTTAACATGCAATTCGAATTTACAGTCTGTTAATTTAGTCTTTTTCATGAGGATGAATAGGATTAGTTCATGGTGAATTTGCTTTCAGTTGCTTAGATTCAATAGGAGGATAGTTATAATTTATTGGATCTCCAGAAAAAGGTTGTTAAAGCTCACTGCCATCTCTGCTTAGGGATTGGGGTGCAGTCCATAACCAACCACCAAAAAGAAACGCAGTTCTTCTCACTTCCATGCAAGCTACAACATAGACATTTTCGTTGAAGATCCATCCATGCACTTTTGATATTGAACCATACTTCTACATTCCACTTCCATGCACGAGATTCCTTTCTTGGTTTTCCATTGTTGTTCATAGGTTTCATGGCACAGTTATCATAGGTTAATGAATTCTCATTTTTGGTGCATAAGTCATTTGTTTCATTTACGCTGCTCCATATCATTCCACTTCCTTCTTCTTCTTCTTGATCTCTCCTCAAGTCACCCACTCGGCCTCTGTCCAGATCATTTATCCTCCAACTCATCTATTGCCACGTAGCTTCATTTACTTAACCTTTCGTTGATCCCATCCTTCCAAGCCATCAAACCACTGCATGCACTCTTCCTCCATCTGATTTCTCTGCTCCTGAGCCATCACCAGCTCCATCTCCATCTCACCTATCCTCCCACACCACCCCAACACTTCACCATCTCCCAAAACTTCCACGGTCAAACATCTTGTAGAATTGCACAGACTTCCTGTAGAAATCCCTGAGTTTCCTGTAGGATGCCCTGCAGACTTCCTGTAGAAGCCTGCAAACTCGGTTGTTGAGCATCCGAACGTGGTAGACTTCTGTGGACTGATGCTAGAGACCCTCTAGGACCTCCCCTATCCATCCTGACCTTGCCCATGCTTTCCTTCCATTCCAACCGCTCCTGCACAACCAAACCCTAATCAAAAGCATCATCACAATAAATCCAACCACTTAATGAAAAAATACAAAAACATGTCTTTTCAGATGCAGGTAGCTTAGATGCATGTATTTCAGTTCACTGCAAGTAATGGCATTATTGGTAGTGGTTTCATTCACAGTTTTGCATTGTAAGGGTCTAGCTAGTCAAATTAGGGTTTACTAGGGTTTTCATGCTTTGTTGGCTTTCAGTTTCTTTTTGCAAATAGACTAGTCTCCTTTGAGTTAGCTTTCGTCCATCATTCATAAAGCTTCTTCTGTGAGCATATAGAAGTTGGCTTGAGCCCTAGCGGACTTGTGCTAGCTAACCAAGTGACAGCTGCGACAAGAGCTAGTACTTGTGCATACAACACCGTCGCTTCCAAGTTTGTACGAACTACCGGGTTGATAAAATTAGAGATAGGAAGCTCTAGGAGTTGTAGCATTATTGCTACAATACTGGAGCCCACCATCTTTTTGGCGCCGTTGCCGGGGAAGCGTCAGAGTATTAGTAATTGTTGCTTTTCTTCTACTTTCTTACTCTTGCCTTCTGCTAAGTAGTTTACTTCATTTCCATTCTGCAAAAGTAGCATAGACATTTCCTGCTTTCATAGATTAGCATTTCCTGCTTTCATAGATTAGCATTTCCTGCTTTCATAGATTAGCATTTCCTGTTTTCATAGATTAGCATTTCCTTTCTGCAAGCGTAGACTAGCATTTCCATTCTTGCAATTTCATTTGAGCAAAGTAGAATAGTTCTTTCTTGCTTTCAGTTTAATTCTGCATCTTTCATAGTTAGTGTAGATCAATCTGTCTCAGTTTTGCAGGTACCAAAAGAAAAGCAAAGCAAAAACAATCAAAAGAAAAAGAAAGTCTTTTCCATTTCATGCCTCGTAGGAACCGAGATAGATCAGGCAAATTCCTACCAAACACCGCCACCACATCACTGAGTCACCCTTCTCTCTTCTTTGGTGACAGTGACCCAGAGGAACCTATAGGTGAACATCCTGAGATATCCAAAGATCCTGTAGTAGAAGAAGAGTTAGAGACCACTCCATCTGAAGCTATGGCTGACAATAGAAGAGAAGATGAGAGAATAGAAGGTGCCTTACCCATCCGAGAGACTAATGGAGAGATGAAAATGAAGAACATTAGCCCCTCCACCTTACCTCACTTCCATGGGTTGACCACTGAAGATCCGGATACCTTCCTGTTTGAGTTTGCTGTCCTTTGTAGAACCTATGACTATACTGAAGATGAGCAAAAGTTGAAACTTTTCCCTTCCACTCTTAAGGATGCATCACTACGCTGGTTCATGGGCTTACCTAGGAATAGTATCACCACTTGGGCTCAGATGCAGCAAGCTTTCAACACCAAGTACCGGGATTACTGTAGGTCCAAGGAAACAAAGGGGGAAATCTTTTGGATGTCCATGGGAAATGATGAGTCCTTAGAGGATTATGAGGAGAGGTTCCAACTAAGCTATAAGCGGGCCAGGTGCACACTTGACCCCGAATCCCTCAAGTTGGTCCTGCTTCGAGGAGTCCCTGAAGACCTCTTAGATACCCTTCACATGTTAGCTGGGGGGGATATTTACCAACTGCCTTATGAGGACATCAAGACTGTGTTTAGAAACCACTCCAGGGCAGCTCGGAAACGAGGTAGAGGAAACCACCTCTCAACTAGTGTCCCTTTCTCCAAACATGAGCTTGAAAATCAATTAGAAGATCTTAAGAGTGAGGTGAGACAGACCATTGCTATGCAGCTTGACACATTCAGGATTCAGCAAAAGAAAGAAGAAGCTGAGAGAGCCTTGGCTGTCTTCTGCCCTAGGTGCACAAGGAGACACCCTAAGAACGAATGTCCATTGCATTCGGTTGAAGTGTGTTTCGTTTGTGAGGAGGACCATCCCACAAACCAGTGCCCAACCTTACCTGGGTTTAAAGCCATGTACCAAGGGACAGAAGCTCCCACAGAGCCTCTCTATTACCTCAACCAAAGGAGGCCACAAGGATCTAGACCTTATCAGCAGGGGATGCAAGGGGCATCTCAAGCTTATTACAGCCCCGACCAATCAACTCCTATGCCTTCCTGGGGTCCCCATGCTCATCCTTCATGGTCCATGCCTCCTCCATGGTCTTATCCACCTCAGTACCCCACTCAACCTACTTCTCATTCATATCACTCACATGCCCAGTGTTATAGACATTTTTGTGCCTTACAGCATGAAGCATGAAATGTCGATAATCTAAGGGATCCAAAGTCCCTAAACATGTTGTTCCTACCCCTAGAGGAACAAGGTCAGCAAACCACAACACTGAAAATTAGTTCTCCACCTGAAAACACTCAAAAACAAGCTATTTCTGGATCATGTCAGCTGCTCCACTGAGCATCTGCGCTGAATGTCAACTGCTCCACTCTGTACCTGCGCTGAATGTCAAAAGCAATGAAGGCTACCTGCGCTGGGCGAGATTGGCCAAGTGGCACAGTCATTCTGCAAGGTGTCAAATGCCCAGGAAGCTTCCAAAATGACACTTGGATCAGGGAATTCGCCTTGTGATGAGTAAGAGGATCTAGATCTCCAAGTGGAAGCAAGAAACTCCAAGTGGACTCAAGAACTGAAGTATAACTGAAGTGGGAGAGGACACTAGTCAGCTTCATGCCAGCCTCAAGCTGACTCACCCTTTCTCCAAAACTCCTATATATAGAGCTCTCTCATGAGGTCTAGGGAGGCTGGAATCTTGTGAATGTAAGGAAGTGCTATTGGTTTGAGTATAGAACTATTGGGTGATTGCTTTGAAGGAGGTGAAGAGGAGATTTCTTTCTGCTGGGAGGTGTTGCTGGATTGGGCCTCTTATGGTTGTAACACTCTCAGAACTTTACTTCTTCCATTAATAAAGCATTTGAGGTTCTTCTATATGCATGTGTCTTAATGGTGTATTGATGCTTGTATATTTGATTTATTCTAATCCTTGAATCAGTTATGGATGTATGCTTCTTGTAGTTTCCCTTTCTTGTGCTTTTGCAGGATCTTTGTGTAGTTGGGCCAGTGAAAGAGCAAGGAGCTGGGAGCAAGCAGCAAAGAGGGAAGATTGGATCAATCATTAGCGGAAGATAACGGTTAGTGGATCTCTTCCTCCTCTCTCTTACATCTCATAAAGAAGTAATCTTGAATAGCTTTGCATTCGGTTGTTGCTGAGGTACTATCACCCTTAGAGTGGGATAGGGTCATTCTGTATTGGATACTTTTCCCAACAACAAATTGGCGACTCCGCTGGGGATCGTATCTTGTTGGTTGTTTGTGTTTTTTTCTATTCATTTCATAAACAAAGGGAGTACCGAATCGAACTGTGTTTGAATCTTTCAAATGCAAAGTAGAGGGGGCAAATACTTGTGTAACTGAACCAGTTCCATCTGTAACCGGTCCAGAAAGTTTTGCTCCCCAAACAACTGTCGCTGTCGAAGCAACCACTTCTTCGGCACCAGAAATATTTTATGGACCTGACGGTCTTCCTCTTCCACCGGGTTTGATTGCGATAGAGGAAATTGCAGAGGATTAGCAAGCAAGTACTCCAACCCATTTTGGAGTCGAGATCACTCTATTTCCTTCATCAGAGGTTAATCCACCACAAGTGGAAGTCCCTGTAGAATCGCTAGGCAATCTATTGGATAGACTTAAAATGTCTGAACAACCGTCATCATCTAGGACTGTGTCAAATGACACAGCGACAGCAGAAGCCCCTGCCGTCATTCCAACGATGTTTGCCGGCATACCAACTGTCCCAACTAGCTCTCAACAGCTAGAAGGAGTCCACCAAGGGACTATTTTGATAGTCTGGTCTGTTCCAGTTTGTTCATCCGGAGTAATACCCGGTAATTCTTATGTTGAAACTCGACAGATTGATCCTCATGGAGGTCAATTTGGGCCATCTAGTCCTCAAGGACTAACAATTCCTCTGAGTTCCGGATCGCTACCATATGGGGGGCAGTATGCCCTTTCATTACCCCCTCCGGGAGGATATCCATATGGCAGTTCTCAACGTATCCAGGTTATACTGGAATTGCATCAAGTAGTTGGGTACCTATGCTACCTCAACAACCAAGGATTGTATATTCTATGCAACAGTGTGTACCTGTGACGAACATCCCAACCACACCGGCTATTGTAACTGTGTCGCAAGTTCAAGCGATGCCTGTTACATGTCAACCTCAGATTTCTCAGGTTGTAATGCAACAGGCGCTTGACCATGGGTCACAACCACAATCGCCAACTGGTGGGACGACACAAGTGCAAACGGGTACAATTACCCCACACCTTGGTCCAATGGTTAGCATGGCGCAACAGAACATGGCGTCACAACCATGGCTTGTACAATACCAACAACCGCAGTTCCAGCAAGTGTACCAAGGTTCTGAGCAGCAGATCTTTGCGAATAGTGGACAACCGTATATCCAAAACGGTCAAAACCAACCACTTTACAGTGGTCAGGTCCACCAACCGTATCAGTCATACCAACATCAATTACATTATGCTGGTATGCAAAGGCCAACTGCTCAAGCGATTCCATCGTACCCTGGTTACGCTTCGCCTAACCTGAATCAACAGTTACCATTCGTGGCAACTTTAGAGTTACCCGATTTACACCGTTTAACCAACGATCCGATTGCTTATGCCCCTTGGTGGCCAGCGATTCCTCATAAACTTCCATCTGACATTCCTAAATTCAATGGAAATCCAGGTGAAGACCCGTCGAATCACGTGATGACTTTTCATCTGTGGTGTTCGTCGAACACCCTTAATGACGATTCGATAAGGCTTCGCCTTTTTCAGAGGACATTGACAGGTCCAGCGGCTAAATGGTATATTGAATTGCCAAGAGCCTCTTTCGACAACTTTAGTTCCCTAGCCATGACTTTCTTGACCCATTTTCAATTACCGATAAGGTATGAAACGGGAACAGAAATATTAACCAACTTCGAACAGACAACTGCTACCCATATATCTGATCATATACATGAGTGGTGTCGTCGTCGTAGGATGGTGAAAACATATGTTCCCGATTAGCTATTAGCTGAATGGTTTATAAAGTCGTTACTTCCGGCTATTACGGAAGATGTGGCCAAGGGGGGAGTCGTAACAGAGGAGCAAGTGATTGCTCGTGCACAATATTTGGACTTAGTTTATACTCAGTCCAGAACACTCTATGAAAAAATACCTGACGCCCCTAGACCAGAGTTTTCAATTCCTCCCCCTCCTAAATCAAATAGTGACTCTCATGCCGGTGATGGCATGATTGGCACAGCAAACGTGAAATCGATAAAGGCTTCGTCAAACAAAGCCCGTAAGAATTCAGATCAAAATGCAAAAGAAGAGATTCTTGCTTCGGAAGTAAATGCCGTATCAGAAGATAAAGGCAAAGAAACCAATCAACCAGGAAGCAAGAAGAAACAAAACAAAGGGAAGGAGAAGAAACAAGGTGAGTCATCCCCTGGAAAAAATTCTTCAAACCCTCCTGGCAGAGGGAAACAAAATTATCCATGTCTAATATGTGATGATAAGGATCATACCACAAAGAATTGCCCATTCAAAGCTGAGTTAAAAAGGTTCTTTAAAAGTTCCCAAACCTCAGCTGTGTTGACTGATCCGTTTCCCAACCCAGGTCAAAATCTGGTTGATAGCGGAAATGCTTCCCCGTCGCAAGTCCTTATGTTGTCGGTTTCGAAACAACAGAATGATGCTTTGATTTCGACAAGGAACAAAGATTATGGGAATCCTCAGGTGTCGAACGAAAAAGGTAAAGATCAACCAAGTAGTTCGGCAACAACTTCGACAGAAGTTGTAACGCCCACCATCCCTGAATTAACAATAAAACCGCCGAAGGGTGTAGTACACAAGTCGACATTTAATCCTCGCACCAGAGCGGCGCAGCATTATAATATAGTGGAAGATTTGGCCCAATCGCCATCCGCTATGTCGACTCTTGAAGTGCTACAAAATTGTCCAACCCAAAGGCAGGCATTGTTATCGGCAATTGGTGGGGTTGATCCTAAGGATTCCAATCTTGTATCCTTTGATCACAAGGGATATGATCCTCAATTACCAGCTCAGCTAGATTTCCTTATTCAAGTGAAAGCACTCAACAAAACTGTTCACAGAACCATAATTGATGAGGGAGCCTCGACATGTATTATTTCAATGAGTTGCTGGAAAACTTTAGGATCTCCAACATTGTTGCGATCTTCGACGACATTAAAAGCTTTCGACGGAAGGAGTTATACCCCTTACGGTATCCTTAATAACTTGAAAGTTGAACTAGGAGGAAAGACAGTAGAAATTGATGTAGAAGTCATTGATGGAAATCTTGACTATAACATCCTACTGGGTAGACCATGGATTTATGCCATGGCAGCTGTCGTGTCGACTTATTTTAGGAAGATCGCATTCCCATTTGAAGGAGGGATTACGATCGTCGACCAACAGAATTTCCTCCCTAATGGTTCGCAAGTTACAGGAAGCATTCCCATGATCCATGAGAGCAACCATTCAATTCAAGATATCGGAGTAGGATTATTGAAAGACCCCACATTGATGGGAACTTTCGCGCTACCACCTCCTATTTATACAGGAAATGTACCGTTTGTAGCGACCTGCAACATGATATCTTCCACGAAGGTCAACATGGATCATTCAATGGTTTTGCCCCCAAGCCCTTTAGAAATATTGTAGCAATCAATGTTTCAAGCATGGGAGGCGAGCCCAAATCAACGCTCGTCAAGCGTTTGGGTAGATAGATCTAGAGAATATGGAACCCCATTAGATCCTTGGTCGAAAGTACATGGGACTGACGAAGGAATCTTACAATCAATGATGATTGAGGGGGCACCATGGAATGATCACCACCATCGTTCCCTTCTTCCGGAATATGAAGAAGATACTCAAAGTGACCTTTATCACCCTTCAGTATTTGAGTTCCTAACGAATACTGTAAATATGGTGGATTCCGAGTGAAACCTATCCAATATTGAAGAGACTATAGCCATAAATATCTCGACCAAAACAGATGTTGTAGAGAATATTTATGTCGGCAAAGGTTGTTCCCCTTCAGAACTGGAAATATATAACGCTCTTTTTCGCGAATTTAGAGATGTCTTTGCGTGGTCATATGATGAAATGCCAGGCATTGACTCGAGTATCGTTGAACATGAAATTAAAATGTATCCTGATGTCAAACCAGTAAGGCAACGACTTCAGCAGGTGCACCCGAAGAAAGCCGCTGCCATTAAGGCGGAAGTTGAAAAACTCCTCCATGCTGGATTCATCTACCTGGTTCCTCTAACCGATTGGGTATCGAATATTGTCCCTGTTATGAAAAAACAAGGGACGATTAGAGTGTGTGTTGATTATAGGGATGTAAACCAAGCTTGTCCAAAGGACAACTACCCTACACCCTTCATCGACCAGATAATTGATGAATGCGCTGGATGTGAAATCTTTTCATTTAAGGATGGATTTTCCGGGTATAATCAAATAAATATCTGCCCACAAGACCAGTCAAAGACTGCATTTATTTGTCCGTGGGGCACATTCGCTTATCGAAAATTACCCTTTGGTTTAAAGAACGCAGGGGAGATGTTTCAGAGGGCGATGAATTATGCCTTCCATGACATCAAGAACATTGTTCAACCTTATCTCGACGATCTTCCGGCTCATTCGCGAAAGCGGACTGATCATCCGCAGCATTTAAGAGCGATATTTCTACGTTGCCGACACTACAAGACTCAATCCGCACAAATGTGTGTTTTGCGTCGGTTCTGGTCGTTTACTTGGCTTTGTAGTCTCTAAAGATGGGATTCGTCTCGACCCCTGCAAGGTTCAGGCAATCATTAATTTTCCTCCACCTTCAAATTTGCTTCAGATTCAGAAACTCCAAGGGAAAGCAAACTTTCTGAGGAGGTTCATTCCAAATTACGCAGAACTTGCTAAGGGTTATACTCGTCTTTTGAAAAAGGATGTACCTTTTGTCTGGGACCAGGTGGCGCAATCTTCCTTTGATGCTCTGAAAGATTGTCTAGTAAAAGCATCATTAATGTACGCCCCGGACTATCAAAGAGATTTTAACCTGTATCTGGCTGCAGCAGATACGACCATTGCAATGGTTTTAGTTCAAGAAGTCGATGGAATTGAACATCCTATCTATTATTTAAGTAAACACTTAAATGATACAGAAAGTAAATATTCTTATGTTGAAAAACTAGCGCTTGCAGCTGTTCAAGCGATTCAAAGGTTTCGACATTATGTCCTCTTTCGGAAAACTACCATCTTGTCAGATTGCAACCCCATGACTTATATACTGTCGCGACAGTTGCTGGGGGGCAAATATTCAAAATGGATAGCGATCCTTCAAGAGTTTGATCTGGAATTTGTAAAATCCAAATCAAAGAAGGCCCTAGTTTTCGCAGAATTATTGTGCGATCTCCCATCATCGTCCAACGATGAAACATCGGAAGAGTCAATCGTGGATGAAAGTTTGTTTCTGATATTTGTAAGCGATGAGTGGTATGGAGATATCATAGTTTATCTCCAAACCCAAAATTTCAGGCCTAACACCTCTTGCTCTGAACAAAAACGTATACGATACCAAGCAAAAGACTACATGATCGTCGGTGATACACTTTACCGTCGTGGTGTCGATACAGTTCTGAGGAGGTGCCTTACCCATGAGGAGGCCGAAAAAGCCCTGAATGATTGTCATTCAGGCACGTGTGGGGGGCATCAGTCTGGATATGCAACAACACAAAGAATCTTACGAGCAGGATACTTCTGGCCAACCATGTTCAAAGATTGCATAACCGCAGTCAGAAGTTGCCATGCTTGTCAAATCTTTGATAGCAAAACCAGACGACCACCCGCACCTTTACAGCCGATAGTTGCTGTTGGGCCCTTCGCCAAGTGGGGCATCGATTTCATGCAATGTAACCCCACCTCGACCGGGGGGCATGGGTATATTATAGTCGCTGTTGACTATTTTACCAAATGGGCCGAGGCGATGCCTACATTGGATAACACTAGTGAAACAACTGCCCTTTTCTTTTTCAATCATGTAGTCGCCAGGTTCGGCGTACCACAGGCTATAGTTACAGATCATGGATCGCATTTTCGCAATCATATGATGGTTGAATTAGCTGCCAAGCTAGGGCTATCTCATGAAAGCTCTACTCCATATAATCTGCAAGCCAATGGACAAGTTGAGGCAATCAACAAAGTCCTGAAGCGTATGTTGCAAAGGATGATTGGGTTTCATAAAAGAAGGTGGCACCTAATCCTGTACTCAGCCTTGTGGGCTTACCGAACGTCGGTAAAGAACGCAACCGGGTTCACACCTTTTCAACTGGTGTATGGCCTGGAAGCAGTCTTACCAATCCAGTGCGAAATTTCGTCCTTAAACTCGCAATCGATCTTCTCCCCGGAACCTCAGAAGAAGAGGCTCGTTTCTTAGAATTAATCCAGTTGGATGAAACCCATCGTGACGCCGCTTCGGCTAACAAAGCTCATAAGAAACGAGTCAAGGCTCAGTTCGACAAAAATGTCAAACCCCGTGTCTTCTCAGAAGGTGATTTGGACCTGCTTTATGACCAAGAATCCGATAAATTGGGAGCAGGAAAATTCAAGTCCTTATGGATGGGCCCCTACATTGTTAAAAGGGTGTTAGCAAAAGGAGCCTACGAGTTAATGGATTACGATGGAATTCCACTGGCGCAGCCCCGCAACGGGTTGTACCTCAAGCGTTACTATGCTTAATAGTAACCTGCATGCTTTTGTTGTATTTTGTTTTTGCTAAAGTGTTTGCTCTGGTCGAGTGATCCACCTTTTCATTCATTGCAGATGTCGAACCTTCTGGAGACATGTGTTGGATATGCCGACGGAGCGAGTCGTAGTTCACGGAACTTATCTTCCGCAGCCTGGGCCATTTTTGATCCAAGCGGCGAGTTAGTAAGTTTCAGAGGTGTATGTATTGGGCAATCAACGAATAACATCGCTGAGTACAGCGCGTTGATAGAACTACTCTCTGATGCCATCACACGTGGCATACGCCGACTAATTGTCAGGCTAGACTCACAGCTCGTAATACTACAACTCAATGGTATATATTCTGTTCGCAATCCAGCTATTTATCGCATGTTACTAAGGGTTAAGATCTTGGAAAGACGATTTGATTCAATTCAATATCAACATATTTCAAGAAACTTAAACACATTAACCGACTCATTAGCAAACTATGTGTTAGATAGACATTTGCAAAATTTATAAAAAGGACACATCATTAAAGATTGTACATATGGATCACATAAATCAACCAGAATAAAACCCGAAAATCAAAATACGTATAAGCTGTTTATATAAGTTCATACATAATGTTCTGTAACCAAGACAAAATTGGTCATATGACCTAAAAACTCAAAAAGATGCTAGGGGCCACCCTAGCCTAGTGGTGCTCATGATAGTACGTCACGGCCTGTGCAATCATGCGCAAGAGACGAGTCCATCGTCTAGGCACACCAATAGTATGCCGCTGCAGCTGTAAAGGTAACTCGTCAATCTGTACATCCGGAAGACCACGAGTAAGGCTCTCGACCTGCTCCTGCACAACTGTAAGGGTCTCAGTATTGTCAAGGTCGCGAATAACAACTCTCCTAGCAGGCTCCCCTGTCGGGGCAGCAACTGGTGATCTCGGACGAACTGCTGGACGAACAGGACCAATATTTGCATGCACCCAAGAGTACAATTAAAAGTCTTGATAGAATAAAGCACAGCAACATTATGAGTAAGAACAATAAACAATAATATGGTCAAAGAGTTTACCGATGGCACCCCACTGCTCGCCATCCGGTAGCACCAAATCCGGATCACCTCGGAAATCCATACCCACATATGGATACTCAGAAAACGCCATCTCCTGGCGCTCGAACCACCTAAAGAAGGCCTCAGTAAAAGTAATCTGAGGTTGACCTGCATGCCTAGACATGTGGTCAACCCACCTCTGCATGCGTGGCTCGGTCGGAGAAGGCAAGTCAAGTATGATGTACTGAGGCTGTATCAGTGGGATTTTCTTCAAGGCGAAGGCAGTCAGAATAGAACCAAATCCAAAGTTCTTCAGCTTCCCGTCCTTTACCTTGGTCAATTGACTTTTCATCTGAACAAGTACTGCATCACACTAGTTGAATACTTTCGGTTGGAGACACTCCAAGGCGTGCTGCATATAAGACCTGTTGGCAACATGTAGAGCTGCGCTACCGGCCATCCTACCAATAGTGAACAGAATGGACCTGAGAGCCCGATCAGTAATCTCACGAATAACAATCTTGCCATCTCTGCTCGGCTGAGAACCTTCCCTGCAATACTGGCGGACATAATCTCTGGTGGAATCAGTGCCCCGGGCCGTACCTGATAAGGAAATGGGGGCACCTCGTCTTGACAGTCCAGTCAAGAAGTACATGTCCTCTATAGTCAAGGGGATGGTCTTCCCCCTAATCTGGAACACTTGGTTAACAGGATCCCAAGCATCAAGCATATACTGCAGTAAAGAAATCTGTGCTCTCATGCTAGAGATACGAAAGAATTTCAGCAGGCCACAGTTCCGCAGCGCGTTCACCGTGACCGGGTCATGGAGGGCAATCATGTCCTCCTCTTCATGTTCTCGTTCTCGCCATGTAAGGGACATTTTGTTCAAGGTTCCCTGCAAAGCAAACAAGAGAAAGAGTGAATTCCTGATTTGATGAAGAACTGGCGAAAAAATCATCAAAAATAACCTTAAAACTCAGTCTTTTTGAGCCCAGCGCAGGCAGGAAGTCTCCCACTTGCGCTGAGGGTTAGGCTGCCTTAAGGCAGCTTGACCTTCAGCGCAGGTTTCGAAAGGGAAACCTGCGCTGATCCTAGGGCACCCTGGAAAAACCCCAGGGGCTCAGAAAGACCGGAAAACAGGCAAAAAATAGGAAAATGAAACTGTGAAAAGAAAGAGCTAGGGTTTAGCTCCTACCTGGGCCAGACGGCGTCGAAAATTGTCTGTAGAATCTCCCGGAATCAGCTGGTGAAAATCAAGGGGGAAGAGGCACCTCCAGAGCTCCAACATACCAAAAAACACCTTTTAATGGCTTTTTACACAGTTTAAAGTGAAATATTAGGGTTATAATCTCATATTCATGCAAATATTATTCATTTCTAACAAAGTTTGCTGCAGCAATTGAAAAAGCAGTACTATATTTGAAAAGAGAAAAGCTAGTAATGGTAAAAAATCAAAATTTGACCATATAATCGAGTAGTTTTACCGCGGAATTTATGCTCGTTAAAAAATAGAAAAGCGAGATCCGAGCAGTTTTAGCACATAGTTCATGCTCGTTAAAAAATAAACATAAGATCGAGCAGTTTTACCGTGGAATTTATGCTCGTTAAAAAATAGAAAAGCGTGAGCAAGAGTTTCCTCCAGAGTTTAAGCTCATTAAAAAATGAACCTATACTGGTAAATAACCATTGTGATCGTAAATTTATTAGCCATAAAAGCCTTGGTCGTGTTTGCACCCACCACCTCCATTCCATATTGGCCTACCGTTCACCTCCATATGATTGTTTACCCATTTTGAGGAACAGCTGCGAAGAGTGATTTCACTTAGCCATCCTTGTGACACTGCCGTGATTGGAAAATTCCAACCTGTACCTGGAATCTGCTGCTATCCCTGTTTATCACTCGTTCCTCAAAAGACGAGTCTTCTTTGAGCTCTTTTCTCCTGACTCGTAAAATATGAAAAGTTTGCCGAGTTTTGGCCTTCCAGCTCGTTAAACGACCGGAATGCTATCCCTCCTCTAGATTTTAATCTTTTTGGACCTGAGGGATTATTGCACAAAAAGGTCGAGCGCTTGTTTTATTCGGCTCGTTAAAGTAATCGAAAACTCATCCCTTCTGTATTGTTTTATACTTTTTCGGACTTAAGGGATTAGATGACGAAAAAGGAATTTTGGAGTTAACTTTCTGTACCTTTTCAGACTCTCTAAAATTGAAAAGGACCGAGTTTTCCTTGTCGTTAGACTCGTTAAAATGATTAAATAGCGACAAACTTGTCTTTAGACGAGAACGAGATTCCCTATCGGTAAGCTCGTTAAAACATAGCGATGGGCTTGCCCGAAGGGCAGGTTATAGAACAAGCATATGTTATCCTCCTCAAGCTTGACAAAAATAAAGAGGTACTGGTCAGAAATGACTGGGGAAAAATTGGGAGAACCTCAAAGCTTTAATGGTAGCAAGTCGCTCTTGAACATGACACTTTGTCCTCCGTATCATATCGGGTTGGGTTGTTTCATTCACCAGTCTCGTCACCATGGTCCTCGCCAAACCATCCACATTTGGGGTAATGCTACCGATCCATCAGTGTCGTTATATGTTCAAGAGATGTTGTTCAAAAAGAGTCAACCGTGTCCCATCCACTGCCATACATTATCCTTCATCCACCCATGATCGCCACCCTGAATCATATTTCACAGATTGTTTTCGCCTCCACTAAAATCATTAGCTCCGTTCCGTGTCATTGATGTGGGATTCATTAAGGCCCTCCTTTGACAGATCGCTTCTTGTCGACTTCAGCTCATTATCCAAGAAGTTGATCTAGGAACAACCCCCCCAGTACTTTGAAGCTTGCATGCCTCAATGGCAAGTTTCTCACTTCCGGCGACAGGTATACATCAATGACCTTCGACCAGAAGATTTTGCGTGGTGTTCGACGCCAAGTCCTTTATTCACACCACGTGAATTGTACTGCAGTACCTTGAGGGTCATTGTCATTATTGGTGATTCCTCTCGCACTTGTTAACGGTTTACATTATCGACCGGTAATCAAGCGATGTCTTTCCATGTTCGACTTCAGTGCAATTCTCACATGGATCGACTTGTACTTAGAGTGAAGATCGAACGAGTTTGAAGACCCCGGATCTAGTTTCATCCATCCGGGCTGCGATATATATTCAGGATATAAAGACATTTGTTATGTACATCATTGCAGCAGATGATCATCCTACTCAAAGGATGATAATTTCAACAGAGAATTATCAGTCTACCATCAGACGATCGTCTGTTCTATGTACCAAAATGAATTTATAAAGCTGAGCATGGGAATGCCCACCTCAGCTAGATCATGAAAGCAGAATGAAAAATAATGTATTGTATTGTATTTTATTACAGGGCTCCCCTCAGCTATTGAATGAACTTCGGATCCTCCTGATAAAGTATTTCACCCGATAAATGACCTCATACTTTAGGGGGCAACTGTTATAGACATTTTTGTGCCTTACAGCATGAAGCATGAAATGTCGATAATCTAAGGGATCCAAAGTCCCTAAACATGTTGTTCCTACCCCTAGAGGAACAAGGTCAGCAAACCACAGCACTGAAAATCAGTTCTCCACCTGAAAACACTCAAAAACAAGCTATTTCTGGATCATGTCAGCTGCTCCACTGAGCATCTACGCTGAATGTCAACTGCTCCACTCTGTACCTGCGCTGAATGTCAAAAGCAATGAAGGCTACCTGCGCTGGGCGAGATTGGCCAACTGGCACAGTCATTCTGCAAGGTGTCAAATGCCCAGGAAGCTTCCAAAATGACACTTGGATCAGGGAATTCGCCTTGTGATGAGTAAGAGGATCTAGATCTCCAAGTGGAAGCAAGAAACTCCAAGTGGACTCAAGAACTGAAGTATAACTGAAGTGGGAGAGGACACTAGTCAGCTTCATGCCAGCCTCAAGCTGACTCATCCTTTCTCCAAAACTCCTATATATAGAGCTCTCTCATGAGGTCTAGGGAGGCTGGATTCTTGTGAATGTAAGGAAGTGCTGTTGGTTTGAGTATAGAACTATTGGGTGATTGCTTTGAAGGAGGTGAAGAGGAGATTTCTTTCTGCTGGGAGGTGTTGCTGGATTGGGCCTCTTATGGTTGTAACACTCTCAGAACTTTACTTCTTCCATTAATAAAGCATTTGAGGTTCTTCTATATGCATGTGTCTTAATGGTGTATTGATGCTTGTATATTTGATTTATTCTAATCCTTGAATCAGTTATGGATGTATGCTTCTTGTAGTTTCCCTTTCTTGTGCTTTTGCAGGATCTTTGTGTAGCTGGGCCAGTGAAAGAGCAAGGAGCTGGGAGCAAGCAGCAAAGAGGGAAGATTGGATCAATCATTAGCGGAAGATAACGGTTAGTGGATCTCTTCCTCCTCTCTCTTACATCTCATAAAGAAGTAATCTTGAATAGCTTTGCATTCGGTTGTTGCTGAGGTACTATCACCCTTAGAGTGGGATAGGGTCATTCCGTATTGGATACTTTTCCCAACAACACCCAGCCACAACCTCAATGGAATGCACCTCAGTCGGGGTGGAGGCCCCAATACAACACTCCTCCTGCCATCTTGCCTCCACCACCAGTTCAATCTCAGCCATTACCTCCTGCTCCTCCAAGGCAACCTCAAATGCCTGCTCAACCGAACCCGAACCCCAACAATAGACAGGCCCAGCAGGTATACACTGGGGAAACCTCATGCCCTACCTATGCTGTGGAGATCCAGGAGATCAATCTTCGATCTGGAAAGACTCTACCAGATCGCCAACCTCCTCCCCTAGAGGATGAGGGAGATAAACAGGAAAGTGAACCAAAGGCTATTCCACCCTTTCCTGAGAGACTAACAGCCACCACACAACCCAACCCAGAGGAGGATGAGCTTTTGGGTGAGCTCAAGCAGTTGTGTGTAAAAATACCACTTCTCCAAGCCATCAAGGATGTGCCAATATACAACAAACTGGTTAAGGAGAAGTGTTTCAAACACCCAGGCAGACGAAAGAAAGATGCCTCAACTATCAATGTCATAGGACAACTGTCTGACCTTATGTTAGGACAAGTCATCTGCCCAAAGTACCTAGATCCTGGAAGTCCTGTAGTAGATGTTCACATCAATGGCACCATTATACCTCACACCTTGATCGATCTGGGGGCTGCCATTAATGTGATGACCAGGGATACCATGCTTAAGCTTAATCTTCAGGGTTCCTTGAGGAAGACCTCGACAGTACTGCAATTAGCAGATCGCTCCACCGTGACTCCCGAAGGGATTGTGGAGGATGTCTTGGTCTCTAATGACTCTTGGGAATACCCTGCAGACTTCCTGGTTCTTCAACCAAAGGCCAAGCTTACTGGATATCCTCTCATTTTGGGAAGGCCTTGGTTAGCTACTGCAGATGCTTACATAAGTTGTCGTGCAGGAAACATGACCATCAAAAATGGTCCCATGTCCAAGCAGCTAGTCCTATACCCTCCTGCCCAACCCTCCTTAGAGCATGACTTACCACTCTGGTTGGAAGAAGGAGAGGAAGACGAGGTGTACTCAGCACCTCTGTGCACCTTAGATACCACTAGAAGAGACCCCCCAACCGAGGATGACTTGATCGAGACCTTGATCCAGAATCCACCTTCCAGTGCACTACCCTTAGAGAAATTGGTGGAGGATGCCCAAGCCAGCACCTTAGTGGATCTTTGTACAACCAACCCTGTTACTCCCAGAGTCAAGAATGTGGAGTTCGGCCCTGAGAAAGCATTGAAGATCAGCTCCTCCCTATCTCCTTCCCAGGAAAAGGAGCTGTGTAGTTTGTTGGCCAACCACCTAGATGCTTTTGCTTGGAGCTATAAGGAAATGAAAGGAGTCCATCCTTCGGTCTGTACCCATCATATATACATCAAAGAGGATTGTAAACCGGTTAGGCAACCTCAGAGGAGAATGAATCCAGCCCTTAAGGACATTGTCAAGGAAGAATTGCAAAAAATGTTGGATGTCGGGTTCATCTACCCCATCTCAGATAGTGAATGGGTGTCCCCTCTAGTGTTGGTTCCCAAGAAAAATGGGAAATGGAGAATCTGTGTGGACTACCGAGAACTGAACAAAGCTACCAAGAAGGACCATTTCCCTCTACCTTTCATAGATCAGGTGTTGGATGGACTGGCAGGAAAGAAGTTCTTCTCTTTCCTGGATGGGTTTAGCGGGTACAACCAAATCCAAATCAGCCCGGAAGACCAAGATAAGACCACCTTCACTTGTCCTTGGGGTACCTTTGCCTATCGAGTCCTTCCCTTTGGGCTATGCAATGCTCCTGCTACCTTTCAGAGAGCTGTCTTGAGCATCTTCTCGGAGCTGGTCCATGATGCGGTGGAAATCTATATGGATGACTTTACTCCTTATGGGGCCAACTTCCAGGAAGCATTGTCCAACCTGGGAAAATTCCTAACCAAATGCACCGAGATGAACTTGTCCCTTAGTCCTGAAAAATGTGAATTCCTAATGACTGAAGGGACCGTGCTAGGCCATACCATTTCTTGCCAATGGTTGCAGGTGGATCCTAACAAAATTGCTCTCATCAAGAGGGTTCCACCTCCCCAAAAGGTAAGGGATGTCCGGAGTTTCTTGGGATTAGCAGGATACTACCGGAGATTCATTAAAGATTTCAGCAAGCTAGCCTCACCATTGTTTGGCTTGTTGGAAAAAGATGTGGAGTTTAATTGGACTGACGATTGTCAGAGGGCTTTAAATGAATTGAAGGACAAGTTGGTGTCAGCCCCAATCCTGAGAGGTCCAAACTGGGCCCTACCTTTCCACATCCACACTGATGCCTCGAAGAAGGCCATAGGTGCAGCTTTAGGACAAGTTGAGCAAAAACTTCCATATGCCATTTACTTTGTTAGCAAAAACTTGTCCAAAGCTGAGCTGAATTACACTGTAACCGAGAAAGAATTCTTGGCTGTGGTCCATACATTGAACAAGTTCCGACATTATATTACTGGTTACCAGACCTTTGTACATACTGACCATGCTGCTATTAGATATTTAATGAATAAACCAGATGTGAATGCTCGTATTATTAGATGGTTACTTTTATTGCAGCAGTTTGATTTGACCATTGTTGACAAACCAGGTAGAGAAAATGTTGTTGCTGACTTTTTATCTAGATTGGATTTGTCTGCAGATGAGGATGGAACAGTGGATGACCAGATGCCCGATGAACATCTATTTTCTATTTCAGTACTCTCTCCATGGTTTGCTGATATAGCAAACTATCTTGTTTCAGCACAGTTCCCTCCACACCTATCTTCCAGAGAGAAGAGCAGAATCATCAGAAAAAGTGCCTCATTTACTTGGATCGGGGGCAATCTGTTCAAGCTTGGCCCCGATCAGATCTTAAGGCGTTGTGTAAGGGAGGAGGAAGTCTTTGATATCCTCCTCACTTGTCATGATGGGCCTTGTGGAGGACATTTTGCAGCAAAGAGAACTGCCTTCAAAATCCTGCAGGCAGGCTACTATTGGCCCACACTTCATCAAGATGTCCGGAGATATGTCAGTCAGTGTGACCAATGCCAAAGAATGGGGAAACCGACCCAAAGGGATGAGATGCCTCTCCAACCTCAAGTGACTCTTGAGCCATTTGAGAAGTGGGGCATGGACTTTGTGGGCCCAATCAACCCCTCTTCGAGGCAAAGGACTTACATCATTGTGTGTACTGACTATTTGACAAAGTGGGCAGAGACCAAAGCAATCAAAGCAGCAACAGAAGAAAAGGTGGCCGAGTTCCTAAGAGAAAACATCTTCTATAAGTTTGGCTATCCAAGAGAGCTGGTCACCGATCAAGGGAGCCAGTTCACCTCCAACCTGGTTGAAGATCTCCTAGCTCATCACAAGATCAAGCATAGGACTTCCACCCCTTATCACCCTCAAGCAAATGGGCAGGTGGAAGTCACCAATAGAGCATTAGAAGGGATCTTGACTAAGGTGGTGAGCAGCAGCAGAAAGGATTGGGCAGATCACCTGGTTGAAGCCACATGGGCTTACAACACCACCTGGAAGACCACCACCGGCTTCACACCGTATGAGCTGGTCTATGGGAAGAAAGCTTTGCTGTCCATTGAGTTTGAATACAACAATTTGAGGATGGCAGCTCAGCTGGACCTAGATCTCAGCCATGCACAAAAAGAAAGGTTACTGCAACTGAATGGCCTGGATGAGCAACGAATGCAGGCCCTCCTTCACTCAGAAGTGGTTCAACTTCAGAGAAAGGTGTGGCATGAACAACATCTCCATGACAAGCAATTTCAGCCGGGAGATTGGGCTTTGTTGTATGACTCCAGATACAAAGACTTCAAGGGGAAGCTGAGAACCAGATGGCTAGGACCATATGCAGTGGAGAAATGCCATGGCAATGGATCTGTCCTCATTCGAACCATTGATGAGGAAGCCATTCCCATGCTTGTCAATGGGCATCGATTGAAGATCTACAGGAGACCTCTCTCAAGACAAGAGTTCATCAAAACCGCGGAGAAATCTGTATTGGTCCTAGAGAGGGGTTCTGCCTCTGCTTTTGGCATACCCTAAGGGATATGAAAAAAAAAAAAAAAAAAAAAATATAATAATAATAATAATAAAGATCCTTGGGTGAAAACCTCTCTGAGGCACCCAAGGCAGGTGGTAGGGGTGAAAACCTCATTGAGGTGCCCCTATTGTCTTTCAAAAAAAAAGAAGAGAAAAGGTTTGAAAAAGATCCTTGAGTGAAAACCTCTCTGAGGCACTCAGCGCAGATGGCACGGGTGAAAACCTCTTTGAGGCGCCCCTGTTCTCTTTCAAAAAAAAAAAAAAAAGGAAAAAAGAAAAAGAAAAAAAGAGAAAAAAACAATAAGAAAAATATGGTAAAATTGCATGCAGGTTGCAGATGTTCTATGGAGGAGAGGAAGCCTTCAACTCAAAGCCAAGGGTCCTTATGTTGCTGTCAAGAGACCTCACCAGCACCTCCTCCAAGGGTACCCATGTTTTTTTCAAGGTATGTGCAATTTTATCATGGTTTGAATCTTCTACAGGAAGATGCAGTCTTTCTACAGGAAGATGCAGTCTTTCTACAGGAAGGCACGGATTGTCTACAGGAAGGTACAGACTTTCTATAGGAAGGCCGAACTTTCTACAGGAAGCTCTGTGTTCTATAGGAAACTTCCTGTAGGAGTTTGGGATGGCCCAGAATTCATCTTAAAAGGAGACTTAGCGACTATGGATTGGTTTGGATGCATGCAAGCCTCTGTTGGCACCCTTGCACATTGCTGTCACCTTGCTCCACCATCCTTGTTGACATGCGACCAAGTTTCCTGCACCAACAAAGAAGATCGATGAGTTCTCGCGGGAAAAACCATTTTCGAAGATAAACAAATGCTGAGATCTCATACCACATGCATCAAGAGCTCCGGGAACGTGATTGAAAGGCTAGATCCTCCGTCTTGCAGAATGCACCCAAGGAGGAAGAACTGTTACGAGACACCTCGCGGGAATCCTGTAACAGTTCAACATGCTAGAGTGGATATCATTCACAGCACCGCCATCTGCAAGGAAACGCGGACGCATGCAACCAAAGCATCCACTCCATCGTCGGCAACCTGTAACCACGAGCCTCCGGGTCTGTGTAAGTAGCATGCAGCAGGTAGATCCACTCACCATCGTCCAAGAACTGGAAAAATCGTGTGCAGCCACGCAGGTAAGTGTCTCAACCCTTCCTTCCATCAAATTGCATGAATTTTACTTTGAAATTGTTTGCACAGCGTAAAAGTGAATGGTTGAGCAGCCGTATGGCCAGTCGACTGGCCACGTCGGCTAGTTAAAGTGTAATTGGATGTTTGGGTGGCGGCCACGACAAAGAGAATGAGCGGCACGCACGTGAGAACACTCCCATCGGAAGCATGAGTTTAATAGGAAAAGGCGGTGGCAAATCTGTGGGAATGGATGCGGCAGCAAGTGAATACGCAGGCGAATGATGGATGACATCGCCCAATGGTCCGACGGGGACAACTCACCCCCTGCGCCACGGATTGCGCCGATTCAAAATCTAATCGGCTAGATCATGCGCATGAATTTATCAACCACCACTTCAATCTCGGGTGGCTATTCTGATCTCCTCTGCACTTTGATATGCCGAGCTGTTGGCTACCAAAACGCCGGTGAAGCACATCTCAAGCGCGGGCCAACTACAGTCCTCCGCGAGAATTGCGCACTGCTCCTACAGGAACACAGTTTCTACAGGAACGCAGTTCTACAGGAACGCAGTCTACAGGAACGCAGTCTCTACAGGAACGCAGTCTTCTACAGGGAAGCGGGTGCCTCACGGGAAAAAAGGTGGCCAATTAAAGAGGTAACCCTAAACTCTTCATGAAACTGGTTAGTAAGAGTGGCAAGACCATCGTCCACAGTCTGGTCATAAAGATATTGGTGGAATTGTTGTTTGCTGTGCCTATGCTGTCGTTCTACAGGATGTCAGTATAAGTAGACTGTGTTGAATTTTGTGGATTATGTGCATGCTCTGTCTTAATAGACCAAATCTCTTTCGCATTTGCCACCTTTAATTAAAACAACCGTGTTCATCATGCCGGGTGGGTTTATAAGACGGGAACCCACTGATTCAACCAAATTAAGGGAAAACCCGGCAGTGGTAGAGCTCTTCACCAGAGCACAATGGATGCCTTTTTGTGATAAGCTGCAGGGTTACGATGATGAAGTGGCCGAAGAATTCTTGCAGGCTCTGAAGCCTAAATCCCAGACACTGGCCACAGTGAACTTCAGAGGTCTGAGCCTCAAGCTCACCCCGCAACATATCAGCTGGATCACAGAACTTCCTATGGGTTTGTCGTGGGATAAGGAAGAAAGAAAGCTGAGCCAGCAGGGAAAGAAAGAATTCTTTCCACCTGAGGAAGAATTCTCGGAGGACAAAAATGGGGTGCGAAGAACGAGCCTGTTGCCACCATGGAATGAAGTCAGTTTGCAAATCATGAAATATATCACTTGTGAAGGCCGTTTCAGCATCGTGTATGCATATCACTTTCGGCTGCTCACTGAATTGAGGCACCGAATTGACCTTCCTGTAGAACAAAAACTGAGCATCCCTTATTACCTACTGCAGTCTCTAATGGAGTGTGCCACAAAGCTAAAAGAGGGCATACCAGATCAGATAGCCCACCATGGGTTGATCAAGCTTCTTGTGGAGGATGCGCTGCATTCATATAAGGTTCCCCTCTCATGGGAATCCTTCCAGAATTTGACAAAATATGGGGACATTAAAATGTTGATTGAAGAAACGGGTTCCTCCAGCGGTGAGGAACAAGAAGCAGTGGCCGAGGGACAGAGAGAAGAAGGCCAAGAGACCCCGACAACAGTACAAAAGAAAGAACAAAGGAAGAAGCATGAGGAAAAGGAGGACAAAGAAAAAGGTAGCACACCTATCTTGTCAGCAAGGGAAAAGAGGATGAAGAGCAGAATGGAAAAAGCTGAGGTGGTCCACGTCAGCCCAAGTACCTCAACAGCACCTGCAACCAAAGCAAAAAGCAAAACTCAGGCAGACAAGCAAGCAGAGGTCGAGACACCTGTGTCTATAGGAAAGCAAAAACAGGCTTCTACAGGAAGCCCGAAAACAAAAACAAAGGCTTCTACAGGAAGCTCGAAGATCATTGAGAAGCAGGCTTCTACAGGAAGCCCAAAAACAAAGACAAAGGCTGCTACAGGAAGCCCGAAAATCATTGAGAAACAGGCTTCTACAGGAAGCCCAAAAACAGAGACAAAGGCTTCTACAGGAAGCCCGAAATTGCATAAACAGGCTTCTACAGGAAGCCCGAAGACAGAGACAAGGGCTTTTACAGGAAGCCCGAAATTGGAAAAAGGGGCTTCTACAGGAAGCCCAAAAGTCATTGAGAAACAGGCTCCTATAGGTAGCCTGAAGACAGAGAAAGGGCCTTCTACAGGAAGCCCGAAGACTACCAAAGCAGGGGCTTCTACAGGAAGCCCGGGAGTGGCTAAAGCCAGGTCTTCTACAGGAAGCCCAAAATCGGGAAAGAAAGAATCTTCTACAGGAGGCTCGGAAGTGGGCAAAGCAGGGTCTTCTACAGGAAGCCCGAAATCAGAAAAGGAGGCAGCAGCGGCGTTGGCCGCCCTCAGTACACCTCCAAAACCGAAGGAGAAGAGGGAGAGGGAGACCCCTCTACCATCTGAAGCCAGGAGAAGCAAGACGATGACCACGGGCAAGCCACAACCTCCACCCAGCAGCCAAACCATTTTAGGGGATGTCCCTACTTCAACCAGTACAAGAACCCCCTCTAAAACATCAGCCACCCCTGAGAAGGGAAGCCCAAAAATAACTTCCTAGACACGAAAAATAGGCCAATCGCCTTCCGAAGCCCGGCTCAAGGAAATAGCAAAGGGGGAGGAAGCACCACCTTCGTCACCACCAGGGGCAGCAAAGGTAGGGCCACCAAAAACAGGAAAGGAAGAAGCACCACCCTCGGCAGAAAAGGCAGGGCCACCAAAAATAGGAAAGGAAAAGCATGCTCCGGGCTCTAGTTCTCGGCCAAAGACGAGGAGCCAGGGCAAAGTTGCTCAAGGATGAGAAAATAGTTTAGCTGGGGGGTGATGATGAGCCCCAATTTTTGGTACAATTTGGGCTCATTTGGCCTACTTGCTTTGCTCAAACCATTCATTTTTATTGCTTATGCATTCATTTCTTGGTTTATTCGTGTTGTTTGTAGGAAGAAGGGTAGGCATTCTATCTACGTGACTAATACATGATGATTTCATGTTTTTGGCATTAAAAGGGAGCAAAGACCACGAAAAAGGAGACAAGGAGACAATGAGGTGGCACTGCTGGTTTTTAGGAGAGGATGTCCACAGTCTTGGGGACCTTCATCGTGATTCCCACCATAGCTCCGAGCTCCAACCAATCTCCCCACCGAGCTTAGAGGCAGCCAACTGTTCTACAGGAACAACAGTTATAACTGTTCTACAGGATCAGCAGTTTAACCTTCAGTTGGATAGCCGAGCTCCACAAATCAAGGACACCTGTTGGATGATCATTTTGCATAAATATTGAGGCCGTAGCCTTGGATAGAGGCTTTTTGAACTTTTGTATTACTCTTGCAATTTGGAAGTACGAGCTACAGCTCGGTGTTTGTTCCTTTTGTAAGCCAGTTTTGGCATGACATCAGATTTTCGTTTATGAATAAAGGCAGGCAGATTTTGATCTCATTATGAGTTTCTAAGGGAGCTATAGCTCTCAGGTTAGGGCCCAACCTGAGAGCAATAGATCTCCTCGGTGTTGTAATGTTATTTGCATTTCGTTCCAGCACTTTGAGTCTTTACTTTAACATGCAATTCGAATTTAGAGTCTGTTAATTTAGTCTTTTTCATGAGGATGAATAGGATTAGTTCATGGTGAATTTGCTTTCAGTTTCTTAGATTCAATAGGAGGATAGTTATAATTTATTGGAGCTCCAGAAAAGGGTTGTTAAAGCTCACTTCCATCTCTGCTTAGGGATTGGGGTGTAGTCCATAACCAAGCACCAAAAAGAAACACAGTTCTTCTCACTTCCATGCAAGCTGCAGCATAGACATTTTCGTTGAAGATCCATCCATGCACTTTTGATATTGAACTATACTTCTACATTCCACTTCCATGCATGAGTTTCCTTTCTTGGTTTTCCATTGTTGTTCATAGGTTTCATGGCACAGTTATCATAGGTTAATGAATTCTCGTTTTTGGTGCATAAGTCATTTGTTTCATTTACGCTGCTCCATATCATTCCACTTCCTTCTTCTTCTTCTTGATCTCTCCTCAAGTCACCCACTCGGCCTCTATCCAGCTCATTTATCCTCCAACTCATCTATTGCCACGTAGCTTCATTTACTTAACCTTTCGTTGATCCCATCCTTCCAAGCCATCAAACCACTGCATGCACTCTTCCTCCATCTGATTTCTCTGCTCCTAAGCCATCACCAGCTCCATCTCCATCTCACCTATCCTCCCACACCACTCCAACACTTCACCATCTCCCAAAACTTCCACGGTCAAACATCCTGTAGAATTGGACAGACTTACTGTAGAAATCCCTGAGTTTCTTGTAGGATCCCCTGCAGACTTCCTGTAGAAGCCTGCAAACTCGGTTGCTGAGCATCCGAACATGGTAGACTTCTGTGGACTGATGCTAGAGACCCTCTGGGACCTCTCCTAGCCATCCTGACCTTGCCCATGCTTTCCTTCCATTCCAACCGCTCCTGCACAACCAAACCCTAATCAAAAGCATCATCACAATAAATCCAACCACTTAATGAAAAAATACAAAAACATGTCTTTTCAGATGCAGGTAGCTTAGGTGCATGTATTTCAGTTCACTGTAAGTAATGGCATTATTGGTAGTGGTTTCATTCACAGTTTTGCTTTGTAAGGGTCTAGCTAGTCAAATTAGGGTTTACTAGGGTTTTCATGCTTTGTTGGCTTTCAGTTTCTTTTTGCAAATAGACTAGTCTCCTTTGAGTTAGCTTTCATCCATCATTCATAAAGCTTCTTCTGTGAGCATATAGAAGTTGGCTTGAGCCCTAGCGGACTTGTGCCAGCTGACCAAGTGACAGCTGCGACAAGAGCTAGTACTTGTGCATACAGCACCGTCGCTTCCAAGTTTGTACGAACTACCGGGTTGTTAAAATTAGAGATAGGAAGCTCCAGGAGTTGTAGCATTATTGCTACAATACTGGAGCCCACCAATAGTCACGCTTCAAATCAATGACTACATAATTCTCGAAAGCCCAGTCAATGCCCAATAATATCAATAATATCAATAACTTCAAAATCTGCATAAATTTTGACACCAACTATATCAACTTCAACATGCTCTAATATTCCAACACGAAGAATGAAATATTGAATTTCCATCTGCAACTTAATAGGGGAGAAGACCAACTTGGGTTTTCCGAGAAATTCCCAAGTTTTCATCGGTATAATATTAACATATAAGCCCAAATACAACATGAATCCTTAATTTGAAAACCTGCAATCTGAGCATCCACCTGAAACTCCCTTCTAGTTCACTTCTTGTTCCATCGTACCCTCCTAGAATGCCACTCAGGTAAATTTGTAGAAATTGGTTCTTAAGAAAACACATCATCCTTAGTGATAATATTTAACCTTTTCTGCAACTAACCTATGAGTTGTTCATCATTCATAATTTTTAGAAATGACTTAAACCAATCCATTGTGGGTTGGACAAGTTCTGCATAATTCTTCTCCTAATAGACCTTTACTTGCTCCTATTGTTCACTGCAAGATCCTTGCGAAGAAATCAACTGTCGAAAATGTTTAACTGCATCCTGATGGTTGTCCTTGTGCTTATTTGGATCATAATTCTTCTTTAGAAATGCAGGTCTTATGATGGTTATCGGGTCAAGAGTTCCTATATCAGTTCCATTCATCTTCCTCTCCTTGTAACAACATTGATATTAGGTTGCATTGTACGACTAGGATCATGAGGTTCTACATAGATTAAATTAGCTCCTTTAGCTTGGTTGTGTTCCTCCTACTGAGAAATAAGTTCAGGAAAATCTTTAGTTGCATGTGTATTTACTCGATAGTATGAACACTAAGGTCTTCATGGCAAAGGACATTCTCTCATGACATGGCCTTCCTATTCACAGCTATAACACTTTATTGGGCCTCTTTTGTCTATCCTTCCACCTCTTGGAGCTCCACCTCCTCGTCCTTGACAAGTCCCATTGAAACAGAAAGCAGTATGATCAAGGACATCAACTAAAGCATCCAAGGACTGACATTGTTCCATATGATGATAATGTGATCCATAAAACTCACAAAACAAGTTATTGGGAATAGTGGAGTACTTCTATAGAATAGGACATAGACGAGTTAAATGACCAAAAATTCTCTAAATCTCATAATACTCATTTGTAGAGATACGTTGAGTATTTGGAAATGACTGGAATTTTGCATGGCCTTGATAAGGAAGAGAAGATGAAACTTGCACAACTTTGGGGAATTGTATTAGAGGGGGTCCCACAGGAGCACTAGATTGTCCTACCCCCCTCAGTTGCGATAATTTTGTAACATTATTTTCTTCAACTTGACAGTGAGTAAACCAAACATGAGGCCTTACAGGCCGTAGAGGTGCAATATTTTTCAACCTATCCATCAGGGTATAAATCTGATTCTGGAGACCCATAATAGTAGTTTATGTTGAAGAACCACCAATTCTACAGTCTTGTAGATAACCAACCATAGCCTCAATCTGCATTTCTTTCTCCAAGGCATCTTGAAGTGTATCAATATTCTGTTGTAACAACATAATACGAGTCATTGGTAACATGGCCTAATCAAACAATCCCTAAGATAATTTCTTGATAACATTTCTAAAATGATACATACATTGCCAAGCAGATTCTTCCTACCATTAGCGAATATCCAACAATTACACCAATCCTTTCTGATTTGACCGAGGAAGATTAAATTCCTAAATAAATTCTTGTTTAACCAGATCTATACCAACATTGGGGTTAGCATCAATTCATTTTATAAACCATCACAATGCTCTATCCTACAACGTAGTTTGAAATTCAATAAGCTTGGTTGTCTCAGGAGTCTGACGAGCTCTCCATCTAGCATCACATAAATACCAGTGTTGTTCAACATCCTCACCCCCCTTCTTGTGAACTATTGATACGTGGTAAGTGAGTCAGCCGTGACTCCAACCATAGTTGACTATCTTGAAGAAACAAGTACAAATCCTTGGGAACCCAATTGAGAACAACTAACTGAACTTGGTTGACTAACACCATGTTGATGGGCTGGAATTATACATGAACAACAAATGGATCTCCCCAGTGTAGAATCCATACTATACTCCACACCTTTAATTTTAGTGATCCCAAATTCTAGGTAGGCACGACTTCTGTACAGGTAATTTGGATTCGCTTCAAACGCATGTGGTATACTGACTATGTAAAACAAATGAACTTCAACAAACAAAAGGGAAATAATTGATGAATTTTCATAACATGAATACCATAAAAAGAAATATTATAACTCTACATCGTGAACCTTAAGCAAAGCATTGTTAGCAAAACTTTAAATAAGATCACACATATTAAAGAATAAACTTAACAACTATAAACTAGCTCAAAGCAGCTAAGTGTCAATAAGCATAAGTGAATGCACAACCTACAATAAAATTATGCCAATACCAATAAAATAGTTCATAAATATAAGCACAAAGTTAACATATCATATACCATCCATGTGTTGCAAAATAAGATTCATAGCACAGGAAGATACACAAGCAGAATGCACATCAAAAACTCATAGGAACCTTCAATTCATCGAGCTAATAATATCCATGGCATGGCAACATAAAGTTTCCATCCAATCCAATAGTGGAAAACAAATATTGCTCCTTGTATATATTAGAATAGCACAAGTTCTCTCAAAACAATATGTAGCAAAATACGTACCAAGCTAAAATTCCTTTACAATATGCCATGAGGGTGTATTTATAAAATGGAGAGTGACCTTTGGTCTACCCTTGACCCTTGGACTTCCTCATGACCTTTCGACTACCTCATGACCTTTAGACTACCTCATGACCTTTAGACTTCCTTATGACTCTTTAGATCTTCTATTATTGCCTGTCTCTACTCTGGCTTGCTAATTTCATAAAATAAGCAAATCCTATCCTATAAAATTGACAATAGTTCTGGGATGTCTAGATGTAGTTGCTCTACTAGGTAAGTGTGCCAAATCTTGTACTCAACAGTTATGTGGGTTATCTGCGCTTTTTCTTCATCATGTCTATGTAGACATTCAAGGGCATCTAAGATTGGAGTGTTTTTTCGTGTTCACCTGATTTGCTAGGGTCACCAACTTTGTGTACATTCTCACTGGTTCCACCACATATCATGTGATATTCTCCTTTGTGACCTATAGGTTGTTTGAGTCGGTAGCCTGCTTGAAAGTGTTGACAAATGGCTAAACTTCCCATGAGATGTCTTCGTGCCTATTTACTTGCCCAATTTCTCCTATAGATGGAACCCCATGGCTATCGATCACCTACTCCAAACCACTCAAAAGGTGCTTGTAAGAAGCCAACACTTTTTCCACATC